>JAOPTO010002469.1:16729-37880 GCA_033822845.1 Tetrapedia diversipes | reverse complement strand
ATCTAATCGTTCATTTTTTACAATATCGTGAAAATTGCATTGAATTAATTTAGTTTAAAGTAATATAATGTGAAATAACTGATAAACTCATCCTTTTTTTAAATTTTGACTTAGACCACTTTCATAATTACGGGCACAATTGCACATACGGTGTGGCAATCGGTCTCGAATGGTTTAACCCCTTAATGTACGGTTTTTTTGAAAAAAACCGGTCAAAAAAGAATCAATTTTTTTTTTATGTAAAAAAACCCAATTCAGAACGTTGTCTTGGCAAGAAAATTAAAAAATTAGAAAAATAATCAAGATCTTTATCGTATTGTAAATTTTATTGTCGCTCGAATTATCTCGAGTTAACTCCTTAACTCTACTCTAAGGGTTAAAATCCTAAACTCTACTCAATAACTTCTTCCATTCCCAAAGCTTCTGGCCGCCGTCAGAGGGTCTCGCGGAAACCTCTCCGTTCATCCGGTCGTGACGTTCACGCGCGTATCGATCCCTTTTCCCCTTCGGCTGGCCCACCCCTAACGTCCCTGTTCCCGACGACAGGAACTCCTAATTGTACGAAGAACACCGGAATAGCTGCGTCCCGACGCCGGGCCACGCGGGGGGTGGGAGTGGGGGGGATGGGGGGTGCTTGTTACGCGTGGAAACCAGCGGAGAATTTCATTGAAACGGAGCGAGACGCCGGTTAACGGACCAAGGGAGTTCTCTGAGAATTATTTTCCAAGCACGCGATGCCAGTTAAATGTTTTAACATTTAACGAGGTTAACATTTAACGTGGTACTCCTACATTGACCGGTTCAAAACGTTTTTACCATCACATTGCAAAATTTAACATGCATAAAGTGTACATATAGGGTGTCCCAAAAATCGTGGTACACGAGTGGTAATTTGACAATGCAGAAATATAGTGACTCACGAAATTCATCGAATGGTTAACCCCTTGACATACAAATAAAATGAAATTTGATGCGTCCGAGAAATACTATTTAATTTGGCTCGACTGAACAGTTATGTGCAAATTTAAAAATAGAACATTTTACTTTGAAACTTGCATTGCTATATAACATTTAATTAGGTTGATATATTAACACATTCGCGACCGCTGACGTGAATTCACGTCAATAATAATAAGTGTTCTATTGTCTACGTATAAAGCAAGTATACTAATTATAAAAATCTTGTTATTTTAAACAACACATTATTGCAGCATTGATATTTCAGAACAATTTTTATCATTTTTATCCTTGCTTTAACGATACAAGTTTGCGGCAACCAGTTTCAGAATTTTATTATTTTTGCCGGTACTCAGTATTAGAAACGGAAAAAATTTGCCGGTCGCCAATGTGTTAATATTCTATGCTCACGAGCAACAGTTTTTTATATTTTGATGGACTCTTGAACGAAACAATTTTGTAAATTAACGACGTTCTACGTTTCCACTTTTATGTATTTTTTACATTATAAAATAAATTTGCTCGATTACATTATAAAACAATAAATTAGTAGTTCTGTAAAGTATGAAACACTGCAAAACATTTTGGAATATGTAGACAATTCTTGACGTCTCGGAGACGTCAGTCTACAGTGGCACATGAAATGGATGTCGTTTCCCAGACGTCATTGTATGCCAAGCGGTTAAGCTACACTTTCTATAAAATATAATTGTAATTTTAATATTTACTTATCCTGATAAATATTCTTTATCATACTTTCTAAACTTTTCAATTAATCGTTGTGATTATAATCAGTGGCTGTGTTTGGACTAAATAAAAAAGAAATTTTCAAAGAGAAAATCGAATAGGAATATTTTTTCATTAAAAAAAAAAGTGGATTAAAGCAATTAAAGTACCAAGATTTTACTAATAATAATAATAATAATTACATTATTACATCGAGTATTATTTTGCTAATAATAATAATAATTAAAGAGTTAAATATTTGATAATAATTAAAAAACATCCACTCTTATTATTCCAATAAATGATTGGCAACAGCTGTGTCTGGACTAAATAAAAAAGAAATTTTCAAAGCGAGATTCGAATAGGAATATTTTTTCATTAAAAAATAAAGTGGATTAAAGCAATTAAAGTACCAAGATTTTACTACTACTAATAATAATAATTACATTATTACATCAAGTATTATTTTGCTAATAATAATAATAATTAAAGAGTTAAATATTTGATAATAATTAAAAAGCATCCACTCTTATTATTCCAATAAATGACTGGCAACAGCATTCGTGTGTCTATGATAAAAATAATCGGATTGGATTTATAAAACGTTGGTTGAATAATTACGAGCAGGCGCCGTCTGCCGGAAGTTAAAACTTTCAACGACCACTTGTCTGGCATAGTTAGATGAAAAGCTGTAATCGTTATTTGGAAACGGATTTCGCTTCGATGTAGTTTTTTAATCTACCTGTTGTGCAAAAAAGTTTCTAGTTAATCGCAACCTACAGAGCGAAATTAATCATGGATCAAACGGCTGATGAGCAACGACTTTCCGAGGATTTTGTATAATTTACTAAAAGGATTGCCCGTGCTCGAAAGTATTGATCGACAGAGCAGTGGCTGCTGTAATTTGTACCTTTCATTTGCGTGATTTTAATTAAAAGGCCACGGTCATTATAAAATGTTTGCTTTAAAACAAATTTATGGCGCCCACTTTGAAAAATTAATTCAATTTAAATGAGTGTAAATGGAAGCTCAAACGTTGAGATATCTCTACCTGTTTGATATTTATATAATTTTAATAATATTGACGAGAAATTCTTCTGGAAAATAAGGTTTCACTGCTATGTTACTAATATCTGTCTACTGTATTACATAAAAATAAATTTTGATCCACTAAAAATATTATTCAGAAAGGGTGATGTGTATATATATAAAAGATATAATATTAATTAACATATAAGAACATAATATATAAAAGATATTAATTAATATGTAAGTATATAATATATAAAAGATATAATATAAATTAATATATAAGAATATAATATATAAAAGATATAAATTAATATATAAGAGTATAATATATAAAAGATATTAATTAATATATAAGAGTATAATATATAAAAGATATTAATTAATATATAAGAGTATAATATATAAAAGATATTAATTAATATTGAAGAATATAATATATAAAAGATATAATATTAATTAATATATAAGAATATAATATATAAAAGATATAATATTAATTAATATATAAGAGTGTAATATATAAAAGATATTAATAATGTATAAGAATATAATATATAAAAGATATTAATAATGTATACGAATATAATATATAAAAGATATGAATTAATATACAAGAATATAATATATAAAAGATATTAATTCACAAGATACCAAACAGAACAATTATACTACCTCTGACAAAAATTTTTGAATCATATGCAAAAGTACGATAATACAAAAAAAAAATAGTGAGACTTGAAAAATACAAAAAATTCTAAAACATAGTGTGATAAATTCAGTGAACTAATAAATTATGAGTCCAATCTCTTTCCTCTCCATATTTTTCCGTTAATTCGGTGCCTTTGCATTTAACACTTTGTAACTTCCGTTCAAATTAAAATAAGTTTCCCACCCTGTGATGATTTCAAAGTAGAAACATTAAAACAATTAACGACAACTCGACACAATTTCACTTAACAGTAGTAAACAATATGGTGTTCGACAAGGAGTATTCGAGGCACTGCATTCTTTTTTCTTTGGAACTAAAGAAAAATGATTTTGAAGCTAAGGCAATGGTTTCTTCCGCTTTTCGTAATGTCACTGTGACGTATAAAACGTGCAAAAGAGTGGATTCAAAGATTTCGAAACGTAGATTTTAATCTATTGGACAAGCACGTCCAGAACAAGCAAGAAATTTTAAGAAAACGTTTGAAAAACGTTTGAATAAACTAATCAAGGGCTTGCATTGCAACCAGGTGTTACCCGCCAATGCTTATCGCAACGTTTACTTCAATTAGGAAAAATTCAAAAGTTAGGAAGGTGGGTTCCACACGAAAAAGGCACCGAATTAATTTGCATATCTAATACTTATGGTAATTTAGTTACTTGCTTAACCCTTTGAGTGCTAAACAGCGCGATCGCGCTTCTTCTGATTTGTCATGCAGACTTGGTTTCTTTAGATGAGCGACTTTACGGTTACCCTTCAGTCTTAGGCAAAAAAAGATGAAATAGGAGTAATTTTATTCTCAGAAGAATGTCGGATAAAAACTAAACTGTAGGAAATATTAAATAGAAAATTTTATATGGCTCATTTCTTACAAAACGCACCCAACATATTTTTAACCAGTTTATAGATTCTCCGTTAGAATTCTTTACCCTTTTAAAAATTGCGTCTTCTAATAATTTTGTTGATACAAAATCCTCTTGTTTCATTTTATTTAGAATAAAGCTATTACTTCTACGGTACTTTTTAATGACGGTATAATAATCTTGGGGGGCCAACAGTAAATTATTTTTCCTATTACAGTTCCTATTAACATAATGGCAATTATTAAGTAAATAATATGCGTTGTCTTACCAGGAAAGGAGTTAGACCACTTTCAAAATAAACTTTTTAATCATTTCATTGACCAGCAAATTTTTATGTAACAAAATATTAATAATTTTAAATATATTAGTAATAATTTGCTTCAAACTGAAAAGATCATGTAAAAATATAATTGTTAAGGTAGCTAACTCGATTTTTTTGGAAAATGGACTTAGGCCACTTTCAAAATAAACGACTCATTTATTGCATGTAAGCTAAAAATAGCGAAATCGCGCTCTTTGGCATTTTTGGACACGGAATATGACAAACGCTATCGCGCCGCTCGGCAATTTTCGATCGGGAAATAAGAAAGGCCCGTAGCACTCAAACGGTTAATGTTTAACACTATTCCTACCAACACTTCGCGTATACTTATTCCTATCGCGACATTCTCACGTAAAACAGACTACAAATTTTTCTCAGAAACTAAACAATGAAAAAAAAGTGAATATTGAAAAATGCATTATAGGTTTATTTGAGGAAAAGTATAAAATTTAAAGGAGGTTCGATTACGTTGTATATGTGAAATTCTAATCGAAATTTAAAAAACGATCATTTGACCGGTCGTGGTAGGAATAGTGTTAAGTTACTACTTCGTTAACCCTTTGCACTCGAAAGGCGACTCTCCGTCTTCAAAAATTTCCAAGTACAAAACACTGAAATTAGAGAAATCAGAATTTACTTATCTTAACACTTGTTTAATTCAGTTAAAGACTGCGGTAATTTTTAAACATGACTATTTGCATCCAGAAACTTGCAAAATTGGTAACAATTGATTATCAGCAGTCACCTCTCGAGTGCAAAGGGTTAAATATAATTAATACCGATTAACTGGAAGAAAAGTTGCCGTATAAGAGGAATGATATTCCAACAGATTCCTATAACACAATTCTTGCGACGACCTCCGCCATCCAGAGTCATTCTGGCATGAGTAAAACGGATAATCGAGTTGCTGCTGTATAATTTATCCAATTCCAAAGGATACGAGCTCGCGCGCTATGATACTATAAATGTACACTATAAATACCACAAAGGTTTATGCCTCTCTGCCATTGATTGGTGGCCTCGTCTGGTCTCGTGTCGCTGTATTATGATCTAGATACGCGGTATCGCTGCTTAGAAATGACACATTTCTTGACACTTTATGCAATGCGTAACCCGTAACACTCTTGTGTAATGATCGTTTCGACGTTTGCAATTTTATCCAGCACGATTAAACAGTTCCCTGCAAAAGGGAGTGCATCGTAGAATGTTAATAAATGTTATCATATATAATTAACACTAGAACTAGCAGAGCAGCCAAAATGATCAATTGGTGATTACTCATAACTTCATTGATTACTCTGGTGATTACTCTGGTGATTACTCTGGTGATTACTCTGGTAAAGCTTCCAAAATTTTATGAGTTTCTTTAGAAAGTATAAATAAAGATTTGTTTTCTATGTATGCGGTATTTAATCATGTAATTTTCAATTTGATCCCTTCCATGCAAATAAGTGTACTTTAATTGTAAGTAATTCTAGTGTTAAAAGTGCATTAACACTAGAACTACCAGAACAGTAAAAATGATCAACTGGTGATTCCTCATAGCAACCTTATACACTTGGTAAAGCTTCCACTATGTGGTAAATAAAGATTTGTTTTCTTCCATGTAAAATTTGATCTATGCAAATAAGTTTCTAGCACTAGGAGTAAAAATGATCATAAATCATAGCAGTGGTAAAGCTTCCAAAATTTACTATGATTTTCTGCAGGAGGTATAAATAAAGATTTGTTTTCTATGTATTCGGTGTTTTTTAATGTAATTTTCAATTTGATCTCTTCCATGCAAATAAGTACACTTTAATTATTGGTGGTTCTAGTCTTAAAGGTCACTAGAACTATCAAAGCAGTAAAAATGATCAATTGGTAATTACTCATAGCAACCTTATAAATTTACTGGGGTACAGCTTCCAAAATTTGCTATGATTTTCTGCAGAAGGTATAAATAAAGATTTGTTTTCTATATATGCAGTACTGTTTAATGTAATTTTCAATTTGATCTCTTCCATGCAAATAAGTACACTTTAATTGTCAGTAATTCTAGTGTTAAAGGTGCATTAACACTAGAATTACCAGAGCAGTCAAAATGATGATCAATCGATGATTATTCATAACAACCTTATAAATTCACTTTGATAAAGCTTCCAAAATTTACTATGATTTTCTGCAGAAGGTATAAATAAAGATTTGTTTTCTACGTTTTCGGTGATTTTTCATGTAATTTAGAATTTGATCTTGTAGGGTACATATATGTAACTGTCCCTGCACCAGCGATACTAAAATAAGCCTAATGATCATTATCGCCGGTACCGCGCCGAATTGTCGGATCGACGTAACGGAATGGTCCCAGGGATTTCCCCTGGCCCCTTTCCCAGGTTTTTCGAACCATTTCGGCGCGTCCCTTTTTCGGTAGCGGTCGAAACGTGGACGCCAAAAGTGACCAGTTAACAGTTAGCAACCCGTGTATGCGTTTCTGCACTTCTCGTAGCATTGTTATCTTTTAACCCTTTGCACTCGGCTGTCCCCTCTCATGGGACATCGTAATCCTAGCATATGATAGTTTCGCAAATTTTCAGACTTTAGTTCAGACCCGGACGTTAAATAGTCATATATGTAAATTTTAATATACGACTTAACTAAACTAAATGAAGTTTAATATAAAGTGAAACATAGTAAATATTTCGAATTTGAAAATTTGTGAAGTTAGTATCATTAAACGACTAACGGTCACCTCTCGAGTGCAAACGGTTAATTGTTAATTGTTAAGTGTTAATAAATATTCTATTAGTGTTGTCACCTGCATTCTTATTTCACGATAAAACATAACATTCTAAATTGGTGACCCCGATAAAAAAAAAGGACAATTCTTAGCTATGTTCCTCTCGTTTTAAACTTTTGTCCGCTACTGTATGTATGTATATTTCTATTATGTATACAGGGTGTTCGGACAGCCCTGGGCTTAAATTGAAAGAGTAACTCCCTGAGACATTCTAACACGAAAATCAAGAGTAACGATTTTGCGTTTGAGGCTTTGTTTACGAGTTATAACTAGTTAAAGATATCGTTTAATCCGGACCGTTCGACGCTTAAGAGCGGGTAACCGAGGCAACTCGGTCGGTAACGTCGCTGAGTCCACAGTGATGCTCAAGAGTCGAACGGTCCGGATTAAACGATATCTTTAACTAGTTATAACTCGTAAACAAAGCCTCAAACGCAAAATCGTTACTCTTGATTTTCGTCTTAGAATGTCTCAGGGAGTTACTCTTTCAGTTTAAGCCCAAGGCTGTCCGAACACCCTGTATATTGGGCGGCAGGCATATATAATATATAATATATTGCATATTAATTTATAAGGAATAGCAGTATAAATAAAATTTTGTATTCTATGTTAATTAATAAATAATGTTCTATCATAATAACAATAAAAATAAATGTACACACAATATTTGCCGACCATAATTCCACATTGTCCTCTGGTCTTAAACTTTTGTCCGCTACTGTAGTTTACACGTTTTAAAGCAAGTTTTCTACATTTTTGTCGATCATTATACGCGTGACGGTTTTTACACGATTTTCTCTTACTCGGTACACTTTCACCGTGTAAAAGGAAGGTCAGTTGTGTATTTACTCCAAATTATAATCACTGATAATTGAAGCGTAAACAGAAGTTACTCAATGTCACAAAAATTCAGTTTCTTTTCTAAATCAAAGTATACAAAAAAACGCTGAAGCTAATATCGAAGCGAATTAATAACGAGTTATCGATAATTAAAAACAGATCACCTCTACTCGTTTAATATGAAAATTAATGCCATTTGGTAAAGATCACTGGTCGTGACATTTTTAATAAATCCATGCTACCAGATTCGATAAAAAGAACCTCGTTGACCAATCAGAATTTAAATTAAGAGAAACCAGTTCATCGATCTAAGTATAAATCGCAAATATAGTATAATAACGTTTACTATGCACATAATATTGCAAAGTTGTTCAGCTTTATGTATATTTATATACATTGGTTTATTTATTATAATGCAATAATTATATTAATAATTCAGGCTACTGTGCACTAAATTTGGAATTACAAAATCATATCGCATTTAACGAGGACTATGTTAATGCATTATGTGAATACATACATCAGGGATGAACGTTATCAAAATAAAATATTATTTAAATAATTATTCGAATAAGATTTTTGTTTTGTTTGTTATTTGGTCAACAAATAGATTACTTTTAAATAATTTATTTTCCAAATATTTCAAATAATAATCCAAAACAATAAACAGCAATTTTTAGTAATAATCATACTCATTACTGTAAGTAATTATATAGTAATTAAAAATAATATTATAATATAATAATAATATAATATGATAGAATATTATTCCATTCGAAAACTACATGAACTTGGTGTATAATATATAACTATGGTGTATAATATACAACTATATACATAACTATGGTGTACAATATACAACTATATATATAACTATGGTGTATAATATACAACTATATATATAACTATGGTGTACAATATTTATGTATTCTATTAATAGAATTTGAATTTAAATTTGAGTAGTATTTAAGTGACTTAATTCAGTTCTACGTATTTTGTATCGTGCTCAAGTTTTTCTGTACTTTAAATTACGTTGGTAATTTAAAGAATAGACATACTAAAAGTTGAAGTAAAGTTATGTCGGGGGATAAAAATGAATCGATAAGAACAACAATGAGGGAACTCATCTTAAACGGGACATTTTTTATAAATATGCTAAAGTACCACTCGTGTCTGCGCAAAAAGTATTTCTGCCTTATAATACTTGCTTTGCATCATTAAGTTCAATTGAACAACTCTTTTCATTCGCTGGAATTATCAATAACTTTGCGAGTTAACTATTAGATGATATATTTGAATACCGCGTTATGTTAAGAACCAACGATGAATAATAAATGGATATGCTGATCGTGTAAAAAAAATATACATCAAAATATACATTTTATATTATCATTTGGAATAACAAAATTATTTGCGAACACGTTACTTCTGAAATGATATTTCAGGATTTATTTGTATATCATTATAAATTATTACTCGTTTGAAGTATTTCTTCTTATTAATTGTTATGTCATAAAAAATTACTATCACTGGCATACATATTTCACAAAATGTCATACGTATGCAAATTTTTTAAATTCCGAAATGTAAACCAATTAAATTACAATATTTGGACAATAGTGTATTTGGTTCGAACTGTGGGTTTTTGTGCATTTATGGAAGACAGAAATGCGCAAAAAGCCGCAGAATGGAACGTAATCTATATGAGTATTCAAAATGTCCAAGATAGAATGCAAGCTACAAAACTTACATAGAGAAACGAATTTACTATGCAAATTCCATTTTTTTAACAATTTCAAAAATACTAATTTTGTATAAAAATCCACAGTTTAGTTACACAGTTTTTCATAAATATTTGTTGTATAAAACACATGATATGAAAGAAAAAAAGAAATTGGTATTCATGTTACAACTGAAAAAAATGAGTTATTTTATAAAATGAAATGAATATTAGAAACATTACTTGTTAAATTACTTATTAAATATAAAAATTACTTATTAAATTACTTATTAGATATAAAAATTACTTATTAAATTACTTATTAAATTAGTTATCTATATATATAAAAATGAATGTGTGTCTGTCTGTCTGTCTGTACTCGATAGATTCAAAAACCATACATCCAATCGCCGTAAAAATTTGGGAAATTATTAGGTATATCCCCGGGAAGGTTTTTGAAAATTTTTTTAAAAATCAGAGTTGGGGTTCTAGGTGCTCCCGAACAATATCTATGTTTTGTACATATGTTATACTCAAATGACATATATGTAGGGATAATTTTATATTTAATTTTCATTTTGATGTATTGTATAGATTTGATTATTAACCCTTTGGGTACACATTTATTTAAACATTTTTTGCACTTGGAGCACATTTAATTTTGTGGGTAAGTAAAAGCAGTAGATTTTATACAAGAACTAATTTATTTCGTATTATTCATTATACATACTTCTATATAATATTGAAATAACTTTAGGCAGTTAGTATTACGAAATACTTTTAATACTTTAAATAAACTCTGGTTACAATAAATGCATGACGTTCTGAACACGTCAAATGTAGCTAAAGGGTTAATAAATTATGTTTCAGGTATCAAATCTGCCTTTTTGTTCAAACACAGCAACGTGTGAACGGTTACAGCTAGCTAAATATAAAAATTACTTACTAAATTACTTATTAAAAATAATAAGCTAATATAAAATCGGCCACAACGTTTAAACTCTTCGAAGACTGAACATATACCTAACTACTGTAAGTACACAAGGTACACTTTTACCACTTGAACGAGTGAAACATTTAAGCGTTGCTACACTTTGTCACAAAGGGTTCTGTGACATGCGATCGCTTTGCCTCAAAGAAAGAAATTAATACTACCACCGTGGAGTGTTACATGCACAGTAGCGAACAAAAGTTTAAGACGAGAGGACAATATAGAATATAGTTTTATGGTCTGTAAATATTATCTATACATTTATTTTTATTGTTATTATGGAAGAACACTATTTATTGATTAGCACAGAATGCTCATAATAAATAAAAACGTTTAAAGTATCTAAAGTGAAGTTCACTTTATAATATTCGAACCTGAAATGAAGCAAAACCATACTAGATGGAAATAGTAACTTTAGAGAGATGTGAATTACTGTTACAGTAGCAGACAAAAGTTTAAGACGAGAGGACACTGTAAAATATAGTTTTATGGTCTGCAAATATTATCTATACATTTATTTTTATTGTTATTATTGTAGAACACTACTTTTTGCTTAACGTAGAATGCAAATTTTGTTTATCATGCTATTTCTTATTAATTAATTAATTTATTTTCTTGGACCCTTTGGTCTTAGACAAGAGGACACTGTAGAACATAGTTTTATGGTCTGTAAATATTATCTATACATTTATTTTTATTGTTATTATGGAAGAACACTATTTATTGATTAGCACAGAATGGTCATAATAAATAAGAACGTTTAAAGTATCTAAAGTGAAGTTCACTTCATAATATTCGAACCTGAAATGAAGCAAAACCATACTAGATGGAAATAGTAACTTTAGAGAGATGTGAATTACTGTTACAGTAGCAGACAAAAGTTTAAGACCAGAGGACACTGTAGAATATAGTTTTATGGTCTGCAAATATTATCTTTACATTTATTTTTATTGTTATTATTGTAGAACACTACTTTTTGCTTAACGCAGAATGCAAAATTTGTTTATCATGCTATTTCTTATTAAGTAATTAATTTATTTTCTTGGACCCTTTGGTCTTAGACAAGAGGACACTGTAGAACATAGTTTTATGGTCTGCAAATATTATCTATACATTTATTTTTATTGTTATTATTGTAGAACACTATTTATTGATCAGCACAGAATTCAAATTTTGTTTACCATGCTATTCCTTATAAATTAGTTAGTTTAATTTCGTTGACTCTTTGGTCTTAAACTTTTGTCCGCCACTGTACAGTCGCTCGCAAAAATCTGCATATAACTCAAAAATCTTAAATATTTGAAACAAAAGAGTAACCTTTAATATTTTACGAACACTGATTTATTTATCTCTATAAGGTGTCCCAAAAATGAGTCCCATATATTGTTTTTCAATGATCATCAAACGAAATGAAAAACTGCTACTACCATAAACCACTAAGCTTTAAATTAAACTTTCCGTTAAATTATTCGCGTTATGAAATTAAAATGCTCATACACCACGATTTCTTGTAAAGCGAATCCATACAACGCGTAACGCATTAACTGTGTTAAAGTCAATTTATGTTATCCGTTCAGACACGTCCCATTTCCTACAAATCTAGTTGTTGAAACGGAGAAACATATAGTTGTTTCGTTTAGATAGCGTTGCGGCTCAAATACCATTCAAACATTATCAAGAACAACATTTCGATTGATGAGTTGATGTTACCGGATCGTGTTGGAACGAGTTGGAACGGATTGTATTGGAATTGTTTCAGATGATCTTGTTTAAAACATATTGTGCTGGATACGAAACGAGTTTGAACGGATAATATAAATTGATCTCTATGCGGGAGTCTACTGTAAATGGTATACGTTGAAGGCATAATAGATATAATAAGAAATAAAATATGCCACTATTATTTTTGGGACACTCTACACTAAAACTTGTCTGATATGTACTACTAACTATGAAAGTGTATCTGTATCTAATTATAATTTAACAAATTTTTTGCCATTTGCTATTATTTCTGAGACATTCTACATTAAAACCTGCCCAATATGTACTCCTAATTATAAAAGTATACTTGTATTTAATTATAATTTAATAAATTCTTTTCTCGTTAATAATTCTTCTATTACAAATTTTAAAATGACACTTTACCATTTACTATTATTTTTGTGATATTCTACATTAAAACCTGCCCAATATGTACTCCTAATTATAAAAGTATACTTGTATCTAATTATAATTTAAGAAATTCCTTTCTCGCCGATTTCCCATTACAAATTTCTAAACGACACTTTACCGTTTACTATTATTTTTGAGACATTCTACATTAAATCTATCCAATATGTACTCTTAATTATAAAAGTGTATCTGTATCTAAGTAGAATGTAACAAATTCTTTTCACGTCGATGCTTTTCCCATTACAAATTTCTAAACAACGCTTGCCATTTGCTTTCATTTTTTAGACATTCTACATTAAATCTACCCAATATGTACTCCTAATTATAAAAATGTATCTGAATCTAATTAGAATTTAATAAATTCTTTTCACGTCGATGCTTTTCCCATTACAAATTTCTAAACGACGCTTGCCATTTGCTATTATTTTTGAGACATTCTACATTAAATCTATCCAATATGTACTCTTAATTATAAAAGTGTATCTGTATCTAAGTAGAATGTAACAAATTCTTTTCACGTCGATGCTTTTCCCATTACAAATTTCTAAACGACGCTTGCCATTTGCTATTATTTTTGAGACATTCTACATTAAAACTTACCCAATATGTACTATTAACCATAAAAGTGTATCTGTATCTAATTATAATTTAACAAATTCTTTTCTCGTCGATACTTTCTCCATTACAAATTCTTAAACAACGCTTTGCCATTTGCTTGTCCACTGTTCTCCAGCTCGTCCCTCATACTCATTAAGAAAACAAGAACCTTTCGTTCCCTCTTGGCGAATGGCGCGCGTCGCGTCGTGATGCGTACAAATACCTCGAACGCGGAACGCAACGTGTACGATTACACGGCGCGCGACACGGCGAAACGTTACGTGTATTCCGATGTGTCGCATAAAATTCCGAAGCAGCTCTTGCACGCGCGTACATTCCCGGCGAAAAGTAGTAGAATGTCCAGAAAAAACTAAGTGAATCGTTAAGAAATTATTGGAATTATTTAATGTTAATACTTAAATTACTTAAGCATGGGAATTACTTAAAAGTTATTATTCAATGTCAATACTTAAATTACTTAAGCATGGGAATTACTTAAAAATTATTATTCAATGTCAATACTTAAATTACTTAAACATGGAAATTACCTAAAAATTATTATTCAATGTCAATACTTAAATTACTTAAGCATGGGAAATATTTAAAAATTATTTAATGTCAACACTTAAATTACTTAAGCATGGGAATTATTTAAAAATTATTTAATGTCAATACTTAAATTACTTAAGCATAGAAATTACCTAAAAATTCTGATTCAATGTCAATACTTAAATTACATTAAGCATGGGAATTATTTAAAAATTATTTAATGTCAATACTTAAATTACATAAACATGGAAATTACCTAAAAATTATTATTCAGTGTCAATACTTAAATTACTTAAGCATGGGAATTATTTAAAAATTATTTAATGTTAATACTTAAATTACTTAAGCATGGGAATTATTTAAAAATTATTTAATGTCAATACTTAAATTACTTAAGTATGGAAATTACCTAAAAATTATTATTCAATGTCAATACTTAAATTACTTAAGTATGGAAATTACCAAAAAATTATTATTCAGTGTCAATACTTAAATTATTTAAGTCTGGGAGTTGCTTGAAAATTATTATTTAATTTGATATAAAAATTTGAGTATTTGAACCTGCAGTAAAAATTTGATTAATTGTATAATATACAGGCTGTCGATCTGTTTTAATCTAAAACGTTAATCGATCAAAAAAATGGATTGTTTATAGTTGAAAGGAAGTGAAATTCCAGTCAAATTTTTCAAACAAAATCCAGCATTTCTAGATTCAAAAACCAAACGCAACAAACAGGCAAAGTAATTACAATCAAACCTTCCTTGTATGAATTAACAAGGAGATGAAAGTGTTTAGATAAAAGAATTTTCGGACAGTAGAACACTTACATTTTCACACATCATAAATTAACATTAAGAAAATTAACAATTTTTGTAAATATTTGTGTCTTCTGTATCTCTTTTACTGTTAAACTTCTTTTACTTATTAAGATAAAGAACTGTTATTAGACGACGCTCTGTTTGAATGATAGAAAAGCTGAGAACAGCATTCAGATAATGGATGTTCGGTTCAAGCAGATTCTACTACATATATTTATATTTAGCAGAAATTATAATTTCTATCAAGAAATGTTGATTAATTTAAAATAATTTATATTTAATTTCATATAGCTATCTTTTGTTTATCTCCATAACAACAAAAAATATAGTTTAATCATTCGATTAATTTCACGAGTCACCGTAAAAACCAACAACTGCCCCAATATTTATGAACCGGGCTGTACTTCGCAACGTGAATTGTCGGAACAACGCAGTCGGGGACGACGATGCGAACAGAGACGCGTTCGTCGTGTCGTTTAACGAGATAAATCATGATGGAGTAGAGAGTACAACAATCTATTCGTCACGTTACCACCAGTTGGCGAGCACTAAAAATACCGCGAGAACTCACGCGCGCGTTCTATTAGACGTGTCTCGTGTTTATACAGTCAGGCGCGTAAGCATTTGTCCACTTATCGCATTCTGTATGGTATATAAGTAAAGGAGAGAAAATACACAGCTGTATAAAACTTGAAAGAAAAGTACAAAAGTTAATCTCTATTAATTGTACGGTGATGGGGTCTTTGGTGACCCACGCGGCCGTTTAACCCTTTGCACTCGAGAGGTGACCGTTAGTCGTTTAATGATACTAACTTCAAAAATTTTCAAATTCGAAATATTTACTATGATTCACGTATATTTAACTTCATTTAGTTTAGTTAAGTCGTATATTAAAATTTACATATATGACTATTTAACGTCCGGGCCTGAACTAACTTCTGAAAATTTGCGAAACTATCATATGCTAAGATTACGATGTCCCATGAGAGGTGACAGCCGACTGCAAAGGGTTAATACAAGACTGCAGTTTTGGACAGATATATTTAGCGTTTTGAACATCCATGGCAGCATGTTTTTACTGATTGATCGATGCTATTTTATTTTCGGCAATACTGCCGTGCGAGTAGTAATGGAATTGATGCTGACACTATCGATGATATTCAGTCAATTCGATACCAAAGTACTTAACACGTTCCGTGCCATACTGAATTTTCCGTTCAAGACTGCTTGAATTGAGTGATAGTCGTGTGAACATAGAATGTTTGGACTCGAGTGTTTCTAAGGCGTGAAAGATGAGCGCTTTAGAAAACGTAGCGACTGAGGAATTTTGGATGAACGTGACCGAATACATCGAGTGAGAAAGATTCACAATTAGGAAGAAAGGAAATAAGTGTTTAGAAGAATACACGACGGGGAAAGTATAAGCACGTGGCAGAAAGAGTTTGACTGTGAAGGCTGTAAGAGTATCATTCTGAACGTAGTAGTCGCAAAGTTGTAAAGTCGTTTAAGTTGTTACTATTTTAAATTGTTTTAAATATACATGTTAGAGTTGCGTTAAAAAAAAAAGAGAAAGGAGGTCTTTTCCTATTTGCGGTTCTGGGGTAAGTGCCGTGGGGTTCATCATAGTTTTCTTTCCAGAAGGCTACATAGCCTTTCCCACTCCGTGGCCGGATCCTTCAGGACAAAGGTCTTATCTTTTTGGCGACACAACGTCGGGTTGCTCACTATACCTAAGTTTTCTTATCCCTAATATAAACAATACATCTCTCGACGCCCAATGACTACGTGTCTTCGGGACATTAGTCGTTAAGTGGCGCCTTGGGGTTACGTTCATACTTTGTAACAAATTTCTTGCCAGGCACACCAAATACCCAGTCATAAATCGTTCACTAGCCTAAATTACGGTCCAGGCACTTCCAGTGACCACCCAAAATACGCTGTCGCTAACATACGTTTATTAATATTCTAAGCACCTCACCTTTACTTTATTCACACCTGAGCCCTATCATCTCCACTCTACTACACTTGTTAAAGTAAAATTTCCTATAATAGTAGCAGAACACCCTCGACCAATAACACGCAACGATTTAAAACGCCTTGTTAGATTCCTATCATTTTCCTTCCTATCAACTATCCTACGCAACAGTCATCCTCTACCAAACATTGTACAACTTGAACCCTCACTTCCTAGTGACTCATCCATGTCCTTTGGTTCCTAACTCATCCGTACCCCTTGAACTCCAAATTTTCCTCATCCTATCTCATCCCTACCACTCCACACACTTAAAAAAACCACAATCCAGACTGCAGAGAGCAGAGAATTCAATCTACGGCAGTCCCCAACACCTCGCTAAAGAATAAACTTAAAACCTCGTAAAATTTTGCTACGTTATTTCTTTCCACCGGAAATACAACAGTGTGTAGGATGAGGTTAACCCTCATGACTCTAACCAATCATACCAGAATTTCTTCCAAGTGTTGGATTCCTATCATTTTCCTTCCTATCAATTATCCTATTGTTACAGACATCCATCTAATAGTCATTCTTTACCAAATCTTGTACTACTTCAAACCCTCACTTCCTAGTTATTCATCTATATCCTTTAGTCCTTAACTCATCCGTACCCCTTGGACTCCAAATTTTCCTCATCCTATCTCATACCTACCACTCCATTCTTCCACACACTTAAAAAAACCATAATCCAGACCGCAGAGAGCAGAGAGTTCAATCTACGGCAGTTCTCCAACACCTTGCTTAGCAATAAACCTAACCCTTTGCACTCTAGCGGCTTCTACGGCGTCCAGGGGGTTTGATGTGTCCAGAACATAATATTTAACAGATTTTGTTGTATTCAATGTAAAAATAAATAAACCGGTGAAACTTTATTATTTAAATACGTTTGTCTCAGTATAAAATAATTTTATAATACCTTGAAATATTTTGATTAAAGTATTTTAACCCTCCGACTACTGAAGCTTGGCAGCCTGGCCATGGGTCTTTCGAGACCCTCACGGATATTTCACTAACACATATTTAGAACCGTCCATGCGGCTCACCAATGCTACGCTACCCAAAGTGACGATCGCTCGAGACCGAGGTCCTCGCCGATACTGTATGCAGTGACAATCACCCAATTCATAGGAAGATATAGGAGCGTATAGGAACAAATAATAATAACGTGAATTATCAAACGTCGAAGCTATATTTATTGTATATTTACGTATTGTCACGTATGCTATATAAAATTTGCTGGATTTTTCTCGAATGGCCACTGCAAATGGGTCTTTCATAATTACCGCACGCGGCTATATATTTATTATCATTGTCTACACAAAGACAACATTAAATACTAAAATATAATGATAAAATGCTAAAACAATAATAAAAGTACGGAAATATAAAGTAAACTTTGAAATAAAGAATTGTTTCGATTTGCTGCACATGTTTCTTCTTCAGAGCGTTGCCAGAAACTGACTGTCGTCGGTTTCGTTACTTCGGCACTCTGGCGGAAACGTATATGTGTTAGTGCGATCGTCACTTTTCTCCTACAATACAGCGCCCATCGTTGTATGCGTTATCGCTTTCAGGAACTCTCAGCATGGGTTACGAAAGACCCAGGGACCGCAGGCCGAGGGTTAATAATACCTTAAAATTAAGGTACCTGTAAAAAATACTTCCCTAATATAGCTGAAATCGTTTCGAGTCCTAATTTCGCCCGAGCCAAACGACCTCGAGTGCAAAACCTCGTAAAATTTTGTTGCGTTATTTCTTTCCACCCTGAAGTCAATCCCCATGACTCTAACCAATCATACCAGAATTCCTTCCAAGCGTCATTTCACCAACTCTCCACAGTGTAGTACTCACGGTCAGTCACTTCCGCTTTTCGTCGCCGCTCGAATTACCCGCTTCCGATCGCGGACACGTGGCTCGAGTGCGCCGCGGTTTTTTCTAATTTACATGAACACCTCCGGCCAGGAAATGACGCGTACTCGTGACAACGTTTTGTGTGTGATATAACAACACTCGCAGCCGTTTCTGTACCATTAACCAGTTATATAAGCCGCAGGTACCCCTTCTTGGCCGTAGGAAGGTCGCGATGTATACGTGTTGACCGATTGCGCAATCGCACATACACGGATTTATCTCTCGACTTGGAATGAAAAATTGTTCAGTATGTGATTTCTAAATACTGACAGCAACAGAAACTCTCGTATTGGAATTAATAAGGGGACAAAGGTGGTCGGATAATGGAATTTTCGGATAACAGGGTGTACAGTGCGCCCAATGATTTTAACCCTTTGCACTCGGCTGTCCCCTCTCATTGGACATCGTAATCCTAGTATATGATAGTTTCACAAACTTTTAGACTTTAGTTCAGACCCGGACGTTAAATAGTCATATATGTAAATTTTAATATACGACTTAACTAAGCTAAATGAAGTTTAATATACGTGAATCATAGTAAATATTTCGAATTTGAACATTTTTGAAGTTAGTATCATTAAACGACTAACGGTCACCTCTCGAGTGCAAACGGTTAATTGTTAATTGTTAAGTGTTAATAAATATTCTATTAAATAGTCAGTTAAATAGTCATATATGTAAATTTTAGTATTGTTAGATATGTGCAATTCGATCGTCTGAGACCTCTGGTGATTACCGAATGCGGTAACCTTCACGCGTTTGTTCTGTTCTCCCCCCCGCTGTATATTTGTTAATGTTGTAACCCGTCAAATATTTAATATAGATCTGTCAGTACTATCTAGAAGCCTTTTGTAAAAATCTCTAACAGTATAACTAAGTTAATAACTTAACTAAACTAAATGAAGTTTAACACTAGAACTACCACAGCAGTCAAAATGACTGGTTGATGATTACTTATAGCAACCTTATAAATTCACTGTGGTCAAGCTTCCAACATTTCCTATGATTTTCCGTAGAAGGTATAAATAAAGATTTATTTCTTATGTATTCCGTATTTTTTCATGTAATTTCCAATGTGATCTCTTCCGTGCAAATAAGTACGCTTTGATTGTCGGTAGTTCTAGTGTTAATATACGTGAATCATAATAAATATTTCGAATTTGAAAATTTTTGAAGTTAGTATCATTAAACGACTAACGGTCACCTCTCGAGTGCAAAGGGTTAATATTTTTTAAATTAAAACGTTGTGCACTTTTGGTGGCAACTTAACTTTTTGCGGACGGGACGGTTCGAAGCCGTAGTCGTTTGAAATTGTCAGCGCACATTGCTGGCTACACGCTAATTGTTCATAGCACTTCAAGATTCTCTACAAGATAAATAAAATGTTTATTCATTTATTAACATCATTCATTAAAAATTTTAATTCTGAATATTAAATAAGAAGTTATTTAAATACACTGTATTGTATTTTAGTTAGTTGTTCTTTCAAAAAAAATAGGGGCTTTACATTTATTAACCCTTTGCGGTCGGTGCCGCCGCTGTGGCGGCATTTCAAAACTGTCGTAGAAATCGGTGTCGCCGCTTTGGCGGCATGATCACATCTCGAAAGAGTAATCCAGAAAAACTTAGATTAACAGAATGCTAGCCATTTCAGACGTCTCACGCATTATTTTACCATCGACAAATATATAATAAGTAAATAGAAATCAATTTATAAATAAATAAAAATATAATAAATTATAAATTGAATTTCAAAGATTAGTAAGAAATAAACATTCCAGTTGTTCAGGATTTCAAGGTAGATTCGTTGGCGATATTAACGGTTTGAGGCTTTGATTTTATACGAAAACCATTGCCGCTCAGCCATGGTAATCGGGCGTTTATCTGAAGTCCGAAAAGGACATCGGTGCGCTATCTTTCCCAAACAAGTCTTGCCGTACAGCGGAAGACGAGACAATGCCAAAAAGCTAACTCTTTCTGCTTTTATGCAGTTCAAGCCCTATTAAACATTACAAATCAGCATCAATATAGTGTATGATTTTAAATGTAGATATATCCACCTTAAATCGCTTAGGAAACAATGACTCCGAAAAGCTAAATTCGCCCAGACTTGCTGGTAGTCCCAGCCGAAAAATCTGCCGACTGCAAAGGGTTAA
>JAOPTO010002469.1:0-16529 GCA_033822845.1 Tetrapedia diversipes | reverse complement strand
TATTGTTAGATATGTGCAATTCGATCGTCTGAGACCTCTGGTGGTTACCGAATGCGGTAACCTTCACGCGTTTGTTCTGTTCTCCCTCCCGCTGTATTTTTGTTAATGTTGTAACTTGTCAAATAATTAATATAGATCTACCAGTACTATCTAGAAGCCTTTTGTAAAAATCTCTAACAAATATAACTAAAGTTAATAACTTAACTAAACTAAATGAAGTTTAACACTAGAACTACCACAGCAGTCAAAATGACTGGTTGATGATTACTTATAGCAACCTTATAAATTCACTGTGGTCAAGCTTCCAAAATTTCCTATGATTTTCCGTAGAAGGTATAAATAAAGATTTATTTCTTATGTATTCCGTATTTTTTCATGTAATTTCCAATGTGATCTCTTCCGTGCAAATAAGTACGCTTTGATTGTCGGTAGTTCTAGTTTAATACACGTGAATCATAATAAATATTTCGAATTTGAAAATTTTTGAAGTTAGTATCATTAAACGACTAACGGTCACCTCTCGAGTGCAAAGGGTTAATATTTTTTAAATTAAAACGTTGTGCACTTTTGGTGGCAACTTAACTTTTTGCGGACGGGACGGTTCGAAGCCGTAGTCGTTTGAAATTGTCAGCGCACATTGCTGGCTACACGCTAATTGTTCATAGCACTTCAAGATTCTCTACAAGATAAATAAAATGTTTATTCATTTATTAACATCATTCATTAAAAATTTTAATTCTGAATATTAAATAAGAAGTTATTTAAATACACTGTATTGTATTTTAGTTAGTTGTTCTTTCAAAAAAAATAGGGGCTTTACATTTATTAACCCCTTGCACTACGCGGAACCTTGAAAAAAGCGCTGGAGCGTGCGTGCCGAAACTTGAGACCCATCTCATCCACGCGATGGAACTCTTGTGAAATTCAAATGAATTTGAATGAAAAACTTTAAAAAAAATACTTTAATTTCCGCATAAGATTAAAACAAATTCTGAATAAGTAATAATACAATTAATTCATAACGAAATAAAAATATGTAAAAGCAAATCCACGGTAGTAGTATTTGAACTCAAATAAGTTTTCTGATTATCTCACTAATATCAAACCTAAAACTGAAAGACACAATATAAATAAACAATTTGTAGGGTACGTATAAAGGTCCCTATACCTGGGTAGAGAAAATAAGCGTACTGACCATTATTGCCGGCACTGAGCGAAATCATCGGGCCGGCGTAACGGAATGGTCCCAGGGATTTTCCCTGGCTCCCCTTTCCCAGTTTTTCTGGAAGGTTGTCGTAGCGTCCCTTTTCGGCGTGAGCCGAAATGCGGACGCCTAAAAAAGTAGTTAGCAGCTAACCGCCAATACAGGCACTTCTGCACTTCTCGCGATTTCTTCGTGTAATTTAATGTTATCTTTCTGCGTGTTTGTTTGAGTATTAATAAATAGTTTATAGACGTTAATATCTCTTTCAATACCCAATTAAAGATCCTACCATCCTAAAAATTAAATATCAACTTTGCCCGAAATTAAGACCACGAGTCAGACTCGTCACATCCATGTTTGGCCTAAAATTTTCATCACGAGTCAGACTCGTCAAAATAGTGAAAGGGGTTAATACAGAATTAATGTGCATTTACGTAAAAAATGAAAAATGTGTGTATAGAGTGTATAGAGTATTTATTTAGAATAATAAATGTGCTGTAGAGCATTTTGTAAAAGGATAATACACAGAAGGCATTAAACCAGTAAAATACACGTTATTTCTGATAACGCTTTATCTTAAGTAGAAAACATTTGGAATGTCGAGTTGATTACCGTGATACGTTTATTTAGGTGCAAAATGATATATTGTCATATGCAAATAAAGCAGTTTTTAATTATGAATAATTTAAATCCTGGTTAACCAAGTTCATAAACACCAGTTTGTATGCTAATAAATGTAGTAGCTACAACGTTAATTACTTAAATTCATGAAAAATTAGATTATGCAAAGAAGCAAGGAATGCATATGATAATGTAGAAATATGCAAAACATCCAAGAAAAGTACGTACATATATTATAATATTTAAAACCGTGAGACGGATCTTTATTTATGCTTCATATCTTCAGATATGTTTAGAAAAATCTGAATTCGTATAAAAGTTCGCAGTGTAACGATAATAAATGTCATTTAAAAAAAACGAATGAAAATAATTTATAAAACGAACGAAAATAATTTTGTTTCTTCGAACAGAAATATTTAGTTATATTCTTGAAGGTTAGACATAAAGACTTCACTACAGATTATCAATTTAGTTAACCCTCGATGGGCTGAATTTTTGTTTTAAATATAAAAAAATTGATGGATCGAAAAATCAATAATTACAATCCTGTATATGCAAATGAAAAAGAATTTTCGAGTTTAAACAATTTTATATTATAGAACATTATAGAATTAATATGTGCTGCCATCTCATGAAAGAAACTCAAATTATTTGTTAAAACGTGAATAAATTAACATGTGAGTTGAAAGTCACACGGAACCATAGAGGGTTAATTTCCATTTAAATGAATGAAGTTTAATGCAAAAGTAGGTCATTGTTCTATTATTCAAAGATTTCTTTAGACAAACACTTTTGTTCCTTTATTAATTCGGATACGGGAGATTCTACTGTACCATAACACCGTTAGAAATGCAAAACGTTGCAACATTATATGTAAATTACGTTTCGCAGTTCTTGATCACGTAACCTTGATCTAAAGCTAAAATCGAAACTGTACTTTATCATGAATTATACGAAAATTTTGTTATATTTAGTAATTCTACGTTATGAATATTAGTATGTCTTGTCATTTACACAAATAAAAAGACATGTCCTGACTAACTGACTGATTCATCATTGCAGAGCCTAAACTACTGAAGCTAGAAACATGAAATTTGTACGATGAGTTCCTTTTATGACATAGGCAACCACTAAGGAAGGATTTTTTGATATTCCACTCCTACGGGAGTTAAATAGGGGTTGAAAGTTTGTTTAAAAATCTACAGAATTTGAAGCAAGCACTATGAAAACTGATATTTAGCTTTCTGGTTAGAAACAAAAGAAATACGTGTTTCAACGCTTTTGAAAAATCAACTCCAAAGAGTGTAAAATAAGGGATGAAAATTTGTTTGAAAGCCCACCAATTTTGAAGCAAGCACTATGAAAACTAGTACTTAGCTTTTTCGTTAGAAATAAAGAAATACGTGTTTCAACGTTTTTGGAAAATCAATCCCCAACGGGTTAAAATAAGGGATGAAAGTTTGTTTGAAAGCCCACCGATTTTGAAACAAGCACTATGAAAACTGGTATTTATTTTTTTAATTAGAAATAAAGAAATACGTGTTTCAACGTTTTTGGAAAATCAATCCCCAAGGGGGTAAAATAAGGGATGAAAGTTTATTTAAAAATCCAGAGAATTTGAAGCAAGCACTATGAAAACTGGTATTTAGCTTTTTAATTAGAAATAAAGAAATATGTGCTTCAATGTTTTCGAAAAATCAATCCCCAAGGGGGGTAAAATAAGGGATGGAAGTTTGTTTAAAAATTCGCAAAATTTGAAATAAGCACTATGAAAACTGGTATTTAGCTTTTTAATTAGAAATAAAGAAATATGTGCTTCAATGTTTTCGAAAAATCAATCCCCAAGGGGGGTAAAATAAGGGATGGAAGTTTGTTTAAAAATTCGCAAAATTTGAAATAAGCACTATGAAAACTGGTATTTAGCTTTTTAATTAGAAATAAAGAAATATGTGCTTCAATGTTTTCGAAAAATCAATCCCCAAGGGGGGTAAAATAAGGGATGGAAGTTTGTTTAAAAATTCGCAAAATTTGAAATAAGCACTATGAAAACTGGTATTTAGCTTTTTAATTAGAAATAAAGAAATATGTGCTTCAATGTTTTCGAAAAATCAATCCCCAAGGGAGCTAAAATAAGGGATGGAAGTTTGTTTAAAAATCCGCAGAATTTGAAGCAAGCACTATGAAAACTGGTATTTAGCTTTCTGGTTAGAAACAAAAGAAATACGTGTTTCAACGTTTTTGGAAAATCAACCTCCGAGGGAGTAAAATAAGGAATGAAAGTCCACTGATTTTGTAGCAAGCACTTTTAAAAAAAAAGAACCCCGGCAATAGCTAATTGCGTATAAGTCAAGGGGTTAAATCGCAATATCCACAAACGAAAGAAAAGAAGGAATTGCAGCTTCGATCGATTCGATGCAACTGCACAGAACTGTACTCGCGAGACTTCCACAGCAATTATACTTCCACGAAACGATCTAATCTGACGATGCAATATCCTGACAACAGCTGAATCTAACCAGTAATCGTTAGATAAGATCTGCATGCGCTCAACGTTCCGACTTCCTGTTTACCGGATGCTTCACACGTTTCCGGCTAACTTGTGCAATAGGACACTGTATGCAACCGACGAATTCTAAGAGGATAAATAAAATTAAAAAAACCAATTAAAAGGAAAAAGATGACACGCGTACACTACCGGTCAAAACTTTGAGATCGACCTGGGATTTCAAGAAATATACGAATGAAGAGAAAAAAGAATTCAAAATGGCGTGGAAAATACAAGCGTGAGGCAGAAAGAGTTTGATTATAAAGACAGAAAGAGTGTAATTCTGAAGGAACTAAGAAGGTAGTAGTTTTGCTAAGTTGTAAAGTCGTTTAAGTTGTTATTATTAAACTATTTTAACACGTTCAACCCGGCGCATGTTTTCGAAGTCCGTATGGTCAGCGGGCTCGAGATTATCAGATGTTTATTCGTCTGGCGGCGCTTGCTTCTTTCATTACTTTCCTATACAGGGTGTTCGGACAGCCCTGGGCTTAAATTGAAAGAGTAACTCCCTGAGACATTCTAAGACGAAATCAAGAGTAACGATTTTGCGTTTGAGGCTTTGTTTACGAGTTATAACTAGTTAAAGATATCGTTTAATCCGGGCCGTTCGACGCTTGAGAGCGGGTAACCGAGGCAACTCGGTCGGTAACGTCGCTGAGTCCACAGTGATGCTCAATCGTCGAACGGTCCGGATTAAACGATATCTTTAACTAGTTATAACTCGTAAACAAAGCCTCAAACGCAAAATCGTTACTCTTGATTTTCGTCTTAGAATGTCTCAGGGAGTTACTCTTTCAATTTAAGCCCAGGGCTGTCCGAACACCCTGTATAATTATTGTTCATTTTGACTCTTTTGTTTGACGAATTGTTTTTTTTTATATTGAAAATAACTATGAAAAATAAATTATTCTCATACAATATTCAATATATTCTTTTATTTTTATATATTTAAAAAATATTATTTCTTACCCCCAATAAATGCCTAAAAATAATAAACACTCTTTCAACCAAAAAGGTCTTGCCGGCGGACAGAAAGTGTTCGCCAACAAACATAATTTTTCTTTTCCATTGTATATTATCATCTAGTCTCTTCCCAGTTGTTCAATTTAAAGTATGCTTTTTCAAATAAAATTAGAAATATATGGGAACTACCGATGGTCCACGCCGTCAGACAGAGCAAACTAGGTGTGGACCACCGGTGGTTCACGCCGCCAGATGAAAGCAATGCCTGTGAACCACCGGTGGTTCACGCCGGGTTGAACGTGTTAAGTATACCTTTAAAAAAGGAATGCTTGAGTTGGGCAATTGTAGTGTGAACGTACAATATTTGGATTCGATTGTTTCTAAGGCGTGAAAGATGAGAACTTGAGAAAACGTTGCGACTGAGAAATTCTGGGTGGTCATGACCGAATGCGTGGAGTGAGAAAGGTTGACAATTAGTGTTTCGTACTACGTGCTTCCAATTTCGTCGTTTCGAATGGTTTAGCACGTACTGATAGTCTTGATATGATTAAGGGTAAGCTGGGCTGTCCGATGATAGTGACAATTGAAAATATGTGAGATTTGCTTGTACTGGACTATTTTTTAATGTAATGTTACTGCTGTGAAATGCCCAGCCTTTATACAAAAAGCCAAAGCAGGGCTTGACCAATCGCAAGCCTGTCACCGCACAGGAAGAGTGGGCCCGTTAACCCCTCTCCCCTATCGAGGGCCCGGGCAGGTATAGGGTCGCAACAATTAGAATGAAAGGAAACGAGTGTTTGGAAGAATATATGACGGGGAAAATGCGAACGCGAGGCAAAAAGTATTGGACGGTGAAGGCAGAAAGTGTTTGAAAGAAAGGTTTTGATTATGAACGTAGAAAGAGTGTTGAAGTTGCTAAGTTGTAACGCCGTTTAAGCTGTTTTTGTTAAATTGTTTTAAATATACTTTTATTAATGTAGGAATGCGATCCAGCGGATGCGAGTTTGGGAAAGTCTGAAGAGTACTTGAGTTGGGCGATTGTCGTGCGAACGCAGAATGTTTGGGCTCGAATGTTTCTAAGGCGTGAAAGATGAGAACTTCGGAAAACAGTGTGACTGAGAAATTCTGGGTGGTCGTGACCGAATGCGTAGAGTGAGAAAGGTTGACAATTAGAATGAAAGGAAACGAGTGTTTGGAAGAATATATGACGAGGAAAATGCGAGCGCGAGGCAGAAAGTATTGGACGGTGAAGACAGAAAGGTTTGGTTGTGAACGTAGAAAGAGTGTTAAAGTTGCTAAGTTGTAAAGTCGTTTAAGTTGTTTTGTTAAATTGTTTTAAATATATTGTTATTAAGTTTTAATCGCTTCACTTTTATTTTTCACACCTGAATTCCATCTTCCGTTCTACATTTTATAGAACATTTCCTATATTAATATTTTACTCGCTTCACTTTTACTTTTCACACCTGAATTCCATCTTCCGTTCTACAAAAATCATTTTATACAACTTTCCTGTATTATATGACAGTGAATAGTATAACGATTAGGGTGTATAAAAAAGGAATACAGAATTTTGTATGTTTTCTTATGGTTACTCAATAGTCTGTTTATAAATAAAATTAAATTAAAAACGGAAAAAGAACAGGTTGGCTTGAGCTCGCCAGACCGAGTTCTCGAGCGGAAAATGGCAAAACGGAACCCGTGACGGAACCGCGACCCAATTGATCGGCAAAGGAGTTGCGAGACGCGAGAAAGGAGCAGTTTTCCAACAGTTTTTGGCGAGGAATGCGCGACCAGATCTCCACTTTTAGTTTCGCGTAATTAAAACGACTTTACGTAATCGCCGCGCCGCAGCTGTGCAACCTCGTGAAACGCGGCGACTGCGAAAATTTTTAACGGCAACCCGTTAATTGATTTCCAAACAACGATATTCCGGTTATACCGAGCACTGTACACTATAATTTATCGCAATCGTTGCGATTCGCTGTAGGTCTTTCACGTGATAACGATTTCAGAGAAAATTACGCTTATTCGGGGAAGAATAATATTACGTTTCGATATTTAAAATCTATGTATATAAAAATGAATGTCTGTCTGTCTGTACTCGATAAATTCAAAAACCATACATCCAATCGCCGTGAAAATTTGAGAAATTATGAGGTATATCCCTCGGGAAGGTTTTTGAAAATTTTTTTTTAAATCAGACTTGGGGTTCTAGGTGCTCCCGAACAAATATCCCAAAAATATCAAAATAACATTTAATTAGTAATATTTGTTAAAAGCGTAACCAAAAATAAATTGAAAAATTAAATTTTTACTCGTGAAATTTACTCAGAGAATTTACTTTTATCAAACAAAGTATTTACATGTTAAGGAACAGGTATACATAAAAAAAGAATTTGAAATTGCAGAACTCAGAGGGAAATAGATTTTGGAATATTTGTATCACTTTATCAATAAAACTTGGCAAAAGTTACTGGGAATAATAGTAACTATTTTTGCAAATTTTACTCACTAAGTCCGAAACCCGGGTCCCGTAAACCTAGTAAATATATAAAAATGAATGTCTGTCTGTCTGTCTGTCTGTACTCGATAGATTCAAAAACCATACATCCAATCGCCGTGAAAATTTGGAAAATTATTAGGTATATCCCTCGGGAAGGTTTTCGAAAATTTTTTTTTAAATCAGACTTGGGGTTCTAGGTGCTCCCGAACAAATATCCCAAAAATATCAAAATAACATTTAATTAGTAATTATTAATAATAATAAATAATCTTGAGAACCTTTTTTCTACAATAATGGTAATTGTTTTGGCAAATTTTGCTAATGGGGCTCGAAACCCGTCAAATTGACGGATCCCATAAACCTAGTTTACTATAAATGGTACGATAAATGGTACACGTAGATTTATTTATTTAATGTGCTGAAACGTATGTTTTATGACAAATCATGAAGTAATTAGTGCATTAGAAATTTTAATGAACAGAACGAATATAGAAAGAATACACTGCCATAAATCGGTTTGATAGAATAAAAAATACTTTAGACAATGCTGAGTTCGCCTTTATTACCTTCAATGTCACAAAGTACAGTAGGGGACATAAGTTTAAGATGGGAAGACAATATAAAGTATAGTACCATGATTTATAAATATTATCTATTCATTCATTTTTATTTATAATGCTATTCCTTATTAATTAGTATAATTCGGTTGACTCTTTGGTCTTTAACTTTTGTCCACTACTGTAAGTAAAGTGGGATCTCGAAGTACAGTACCGGACATAAGTTTAAGACGAAAAGACAATATAAAGTATATAGTACCATGATTTATAAATATTGTCTGCTCATTCACTTTTATTGTTAATAAGATAATATAGTACTTATTGATTAACGCAGAATACGAAATTTGTTTACCGTATTATTTCTTATATGTGCCCATAATTATGAAAGTGGTCTAAGTCATATATTTCTTATTTCGAGATATTTGGATTTAATGGATTATATTTGAATAAGTTAAAAAATATTTTTATATTATGCAATATTTTAATTTAGAATTTTATTAGTCTTGATTAATGAAAATTTATTAAGAATGTGAAATTTTGTGTGAATCTCATACGGAAATGTTGTTTTTAAAGTTTGAATTGACTTAGACCATTTTCAAAATTAACTGAATGTCCTATGAATGACTTAAAGCAATAAAAAACTACGTGTTTTATTAGAAACAATAATTTTAATGAAATAATTCATGAACGTTTATTAATTATTTTAAAAAAATAATCCATTTTTATCATTTTAGGCTTTTATCATTATGAGATTTTAGATTCTTGGAATGTTCCTGAAAAACTAGAGGGATGTATGATAGTAAATACATATCTTTATGTTTTTCTTCCGTTACTGGAAGAAATTATTTTTCCGCCAATAATTAGTTCAAAAGAGCCTAACTGAATTAATGCACTTTCAAAATAGAACTAAATGAATTCCATATATTGTTAGGCAGACCGAAAAGTAATTGTCATTTCTGTTATTGTTTGATTGTCATTTGTCGGTTTATTGTGCAGTTCAGAAACTCGTCAAAGAGGGCAACGCGTCATTTTAAAGTTATGTTCATATAATTGCTTTAAATTTTTGACTTAGACCACTTTCATAATTAACACTAAATGACTTCCATATAATGTTGAAATTACAACCATTATCTAATGGTTCATTTTTGACGATATCATAAAAATTACTTTGAATTAATTTAGTTTAAAATAATATAGTGTGAAATAACTGATAAACTCATTTTTTTTAAATTTTGACTTAGACCACTTTCATAATTATGGGCACATATATTGTGTAGTGGTTTATTCCAGCAGCCTTTCCTTCACCCCATAAAACCTAACACTTAGAAAAGCGTGCAAAACAAATCGTGTAAAAAAATACATGCGACATATGGTAAATTTGGGGATATGTTCCACAACTTTAAAAAATCGTGTAAGATGAAAAAACTTTAAATATTTTCTCAAAAAACCATGCAAAAGAAATAATAATAAAATCCATGTTACATAAGTATTTATAGAACAAAAACAATTCATTTTTATTATAAAAAAAATTAGGGTACAGTGAAAATTCAATCCATAAGTACAAAACATATAAAAATTCAAATAGAAATTAGGAATAAAAATCAAGTTTGCAACTATTCATCGCTACTTGAAAAATCGGGTATTCCCCATAAAGTAACGAAGCCATAAAGTAGACCAAGTCACTAACACATCCATTGGACGAAAAAGGATGGAAGAAGATTAGGGATAGGGTACCGAAGGGATATAGGTGGTATAGACAGGAGGCGACGAGAAGAAGTAAGAAGGGAAGAGCTATGGGAGGTATACTGGTAGGAATTACGGAAGAATGGATAAAGGGAGCAATAGAAGTAGAAGAGCATGAGGGGGTGATGAAGAGTATTGTTATTGTAGTTATTATGATTATGTATGGTTATTATTATCATTAGGATTAATATTATTATTATTATTATGATTATTATTGTTGTCATTATTGTTGTTGTTGTTATTAGTATGATCGTTAGTATTATTGTTGGGGAGCGGGAGGGGTATGTGTATTAAGATAGGGAAAGGCATAGAGAAAGAGTAATAGTGGAATAGTGTGGTGAATAGTATGAATGAGATAAATGTAAGCTAGATATAAGCCAAAGAGATGTATACAGGGTGTTCGGACAGGCCTGAGCTTAAATTGAAAGAGTAACTCCCTGAGACATTCTAAGACGAAAATCAAGAGTAACGATTTTGCGTTTGAGGCTTTGTTTATGAGTTATAACTAGTTAAAGATATCGTTTAATCCGGACCGTTCGACTCTTGAGAGTGGGTAACCGAGGCAACTCGGTCGGTAACGTCGCTGAGTCCACAGTGATGCTCAAGCGTCGAACAGTCCGGATTAAACGATATCTTTAACTAGTTATAACTCGTAAACAAAGCTTCAAACGCAAAATCGTTACTCTTGATTTTCGTCTTAGAATGTCTTAGGGAGTTACTCTTTCAATTTAAGCCCAGGACTGTCCGAACACCCTGTATAAAACGGAAGAATTGTATTCCTATATGGAAATCAATAAAGAAATACATACATACATACATACATACATTAACACATCCATGGGCATAAACCGACCGACGGTTTGTTTACTTATGTATACCGGGGGTTACGGTATTTCACCAATTGTATTTTGTTGCCGTACAGATAAGTTTCTGTAAGACGCTGTCAAAATTAGAATTTAAAAAAATGTTTTAGGGATTCGTGCCGGAGCAAAAAATTCCTGTAAAAAAGTGCATTTATTCTTATTGGTGAACCGCGTTATTTCGAAATCGTGTAAAAAAAGAGTTGGGTGCATAATTGTATGCAAAAACGAGGTGCAACGTTCTTGAAGATCAATTTTTCAAATACCTAACTTTCTTCTTGAATTCTATCCTAAGTATCTTATAAATACACCATCCTATTTTGCATCTCAGAAAATATATCTAGTATTTTCAGAACATTTATCACAAATTCTCGCAAACTACGTCCACCACCAATGCTAGCGTTAAATAAATAAAAAGTCGTAACGCGACTTCATAACGAAACGCCATAAATCGTACGGAATCATAAAGCTAATCATCAATTAATGATTCCGGATGTATTAAGCCTTGTGCCGAGAAACAAACGATCTCGGAAAATCCAACTTACATACGTGCAAACGATAATTACATTCGCTCAAAGTGCAATTCGCTAAAGATCGCGCGGGGATCGCTCATTTTTCCTTTCGTGTTTTTCTCTCGTACTCGTTTGAATTACCATAAAGGTGTACGAAACAGTATTTCGTATTCATAACCGTGCAAATTGCGGTAAAACCTTATAGTACAGTATTGTGCAAAAGTTTCGGGCCACCTGATGAAGACAGGTATTTTAGGTTAATTAATTAATTAATTTACTTTATTTATTTATTTACTTTATTTTGTATTTATTTTACTATTTATTAACTATAGATTATGAACTATATAAACTATATATACAAATTATATATTATAAATTATATAAACTATATATAGTTTATAACTACTATATATATAAACTATATAAACTATGTAAATTATATATCATAAATTATATAAACTATATAAATTATATATCATAAATTATAGAAATTATGTAATATAAACTATATATATATATAAATTATATATTATAAACTATATAAACTATATATTGGGTTGTCCGGAAAATTCGTCCGATTTTTGATAGGTGGCATAACAGGTTTAAATATATTAAAATGATTGAGAACAAATAATATGTGTACATATCGTAAAAGACAATACTTCAGGCCTATTTAAATCAAAATTTGCGTACGATACGTTAATTTTTGTCAGTTTTATACGCCTTTGAATAAGGAAGAAAACAAAGTGCATTTTAGGCATTTAATACTTTTCATTCACCGGAAAGGCAAAAATGTCACAAAAACGGCAAACAAGATATGCGCCATCTCTGGTACCTTTTTCGATAATTTCATGTTTGGTTTGCAAATATTGTTTATCTATTCATTTTTATTGTCATTATAGTAAAACATTACTTTATGTATACTGTTACAAATTTTATTTATTATATATTATATCATACAAATTTTATTTATACTAATTAATTAATTTATTTTCTTTGCCCCTTTGGTCTTAAACTCACAAAGTTTTTTCGAAGACTTTCATTGAAATCAGAATATTAAGGTTAAATGAATTTATTTTCTAATAAAATGTACGAATACTTTTTAGAGTCACTGTATACAGTAGCGGACAAAAGTTTAAGACAGGACAATGTAAAACATAATTTTATGATTCTCAAATATTGTTTATCTATTCATTTTTATTGTCATTATGATAGAACACTATTTTATTTATACTGTTACAAATTTTATTTAATATATATTATATTGTACAAATTTTATTTATACTTTTATTTTTTAGTAATTAATTAATTTATTTTCTTTGCCCCTTTGGTCTTAAACTCACAAAGTTTTTTCGAAGACTTTCATTGAAATCAGAATTTTGAGGTTAAATGAATTTATTTTGTAATAAAATATACGAATACTTTTTAGAGCCACTGTATACAGTAGCAAACAAAAGTTTAAGACGACAGGAAAATGTAAAACATAGTTTAAAAATTCGCAAATATTGTTTATCTATTCATTTTTAATATCATTATGATAAAACACTATTTATTGATTAGCATAAAATACAAATTTTATTTATGCTGTTATTTCTTACTAATTAATTAATTTATTTTCTTTCATTCTTCGGTCTTAAACTTTTGTCCGCCACTGTACATAAAACAAGCTAAAGATAGGGCAAGACGAGGGAGTGCATAGTTAGTAAGCACGCAACAGTTTGTAACTTTTATCTAACATCAGTCGCGTTACTGTTTACTTTAAACGCAATTAACGTGTACGCGGCGACTATTTTCGTTTCCTTCGAGAGACATGAATGAAAAAGGTATGCAAATAAGAAGTAAAAACGCAACAGGCTGAAACATATGCGTGACGCTGATAGCGAACGTGTTAATTTGCTCGCACGTTGAACACGTTTCGAAACGCTCGCGTGCACATTGTCCGCCATGTTGAAAAATTCATCCTCGAAAAATTTACGCGTGACGTTTTAACGATCGTGGCCGATTTCATTGTGCGAACTTTCACGATAAATGCACAGCGGTTCCCCGACACGGCAGACACCCATCGATTAGTGAAAGGTAATCCTCTCAGATGAATAAATAAATAGTTAAGATGGCGAGAAACTTGGAATACTTTGACCTTTCTGAATTAACTTTTGCATGACGAATTACTTTATTTCCAGTTATTTCCTGATTCTAAAAGTTGTTTCCAATATCATATCGAAGGGATATTTCTTTATTTTTTAATACAGTAGAAACAATCATATTTGAACTAATAGGGAGACAAAAGTTGCTGAATAACTAAATTTTCGCATTATAGTAGAACAATCACTCACTTTTTGCACTTATTCTACTCAAATAAATGAAATAGTTTCCAATATCATAACAAAGGAATATCCTTCTTTTTTTTAATACAGTATAGACTACCATATTCGAACTAATAGGGTGACAAAATTTGTTGAATAACGAAATTTTCCAATAACAGTAGAACAATTACTCATTTTTTGCATTTATTCTACTCAAATAACTGAAATAGTTTCCAATATCATATCGAAGGAATATTCTTTCTTTTTTAACACAGTAGAGACCCTCATATTCGAACTAACAGGTAGACAAAATTTGTTGAATAACGGAATTTTCGAATAATAGTAGAACAATCACTCATTTTTTGTATTTATTCTACTCAAATAAATGAAGTAGTTTCCAATATCATATCAAAGGAATATTTTCTTTTTTAATACAGTAGAGACCCCCATATTCTAACTAATAGGAAGACAAAAGTTACTGAATAACGGAATTTTCCAATAACAGTAGAACAATTACTCATTTTTTGCATTTATTCTACTCAAATAAATGAAATAGTTTCCAATATCATATCGAAGGAATATTCTTTCTTTTTTAACACGGTAGAGACCCTCATATTCGAACTAATAGGTAGACAAAATTTGTTGAATAACGGAATTTTCGAATAATAGTAGAACAATCACTCATTTTTTGCATTTATTCTACTCAAATAAATGAAGTAGTTTCCAATATCATATCAAAGGAATATTTTATTTTTTAATACAGTAGAGACCCCCATATTCTAACTAATAGGAAGATAAAAGTTACTGAATAACGAAATTTTCGAATAAGAGTAGAACAATCACTCGTTTTTGGTATTGAACTTCATTTATTCTACTTGAATGTTGTTTCCAATATTATATCAAATGAATATTCTTTCTTTTTTAATACAATAGAGACTCCAATTTGCTGAATAACGAAATATTTGAATTATAGTAGAACAATCATTCGTTTTTTGCATTTATTCTACTCAAATAAATGAAATAGTTTCCAATATCATATCAAAGGAATATTCTTTCTTTTTTAACACAGTAGAGACCCTCATATTCGAACTAATAGGAAGACAAAAGTTACTGAATAACGAAATTTGCGAATTATAGTAGAACAATCACTCGTCTTTTGCATTGAACTTCATTTATTAAAGTAGAAATCAGCAAAATTAACATTTATTTTATTATTCAATGATCCTATATCTTCCTTTTGCTACTATATTACATAAGTTCTGTATAGAAAACTGTTCGGATATTCGGATAACGGGTAATCGGATACGGAAGTCTCTATTTGTATTAACCCTCTATGGATCCGTGTAACTTTCAGGTCACATGCTAATTTATTGACATTTTAACAAATAATTTGCTTTTTTATGAGATGACGTATACATATTAATTATACAATGTTCTATAATGTAAAATTGTTAAGACTGGAAACTATTTTTATCTGCATATATAGGATTATAATTGTTGATTTTCCACTCCATCAATCTTCTTATATTTAAAACAAAAATTTGGCCCACAGAGGGTCAATTTAATATTATTTATATATTTTCTTTACATTAGTCCAATATTTATGATAAATAATGACAAATCTTTGTTTTTATATGAATCTTCACGCTCCTAATTTACTTAAACAATATTCCCCCTTATTGTTAGTCAATATTAACCCTTTGCACTCGGCTGTCCCCTCTCATGGGACATCGTAATCCTAGCATATGATAGTTTCGCAAATTTTCAGACGTTAGTTCAGACCCGGACGTTAAATAGTCATGTATGTAAATTTTAATATACGACTTAACTAAACTAAATGAAGTTTAATACACGTGAATCATAGTAAATATTTCGAATTTGAAAATTTTTGAAGTTAGTATCATTAAACGACTAACGGTCATCTCTCGAGTGCAAAGGGTTAATTATTATAGTAATATTAATTTAATATTAATTTCACATTTCATAGTATACGTTAATTTAATATTAATTTCATATTTCATAGTATACGTTAATTTAATATTAATTTCATATTTCATAGTATACGTTAATTTAATATTAATTTCATATTTCATAGTATACGTTAATTTAATATTAATTTCATATTTCATAGTATACGTTAATTTAATATTAATTTCATATTTCTTAGTATACCTTCATTTGATATTAACTTAAAGCTTTTTAGTATTTCCTAATTTAATGTCAATTTACATAAACCCTATCCGAATACACTGTTTACTCCTTCGTCTATCTACCGTTTCAGAAGCCAAACTTTTTGTTGGGACCGTACGTTTCTTATTAGGCCAATAAAAACTGAGACAGACCAGGAAACAGATGAACCGAAAGACATTTTCTCACACTTTAAACTCCCACGGTGTCTGCCACCGAACTTAGCGCGTCATTAAATACACACTGTGGCTCCAAAAAGTACTCGTACACTGTGTTGTATCATTGTAATATTATTTCCTGCATTTCGCACTATTGCTTAAATCAACAATCTTCAAGATATTCTAGATATTCAAGATATTTTTTATACAAAGATTTTGCTGTATACAAATGAACGGAATTTCAAAAGGATTTTCCAAATAAGAAGTTGAACAAAATCCTTTTCTTGTGTCATGAAGTGTCATTTAATGCATAGTAAAGAAAATACAAGTTATGTTATTATCACTTTGAAGTAAAAACGATAAAATCTAT